>JAWZYV010007452.1:0-16768 GCA_038373885.1 Cheiracanthium punctorium | reverse complement strand
ATCACAACTACATGTTAAAACAGTCTTATGAAGAGAATGTCAATATTCTGCTGCTAATCATTTTTGAGTTATGCCAATTGCGTACATACATGAGTTCAGACATTAACACAAAATTCATGAAAAATGGATTCACAGTGGGTCAAAATACATCGTGCATACACAATTTCGTACTTATATACATACACACGTTGAGACGTGATCCAGAAATTTGTCGAAGTAGTTATAGGAATGACCAAAAGCGATTTTTCAGATAAAATCACACTGCAAAAATTTTTCATGATCACAACACTTTCTTGAATTCTTACAAGGAAGTAATAAAAATGAAGGTTTTGTTTAACACACAACATCGTTTGTGACACATATTAAGGAAAAGCAACCGAACTGAAGTGAACATGATCCGTTTTGAAATATTCATATCGCACGGTTTCATCTCGTTCCAACTTATTTACTCGAGCAGCTGCATATTAAATTTGATTACTTTTAGAGGATGATTTCTGAAAATTAGCTGGAAACTGTTTCGTATCCATGACGACCAGACTTCTTTCACTTTATTAAGCTGCTGTGGGTCACAATTTCTTTGCTAACTATCTATGGAATGCTTTAGCGACACCCGTATTAAAAATGATTGTTCATTGCATAAAGTGTCATATTAAACACGTTTGTGGCTAAGTTATTTAAAGATATGTATAACCCAGAAAAGACGAATTGCTAATTTAGGAATTTGTAAAGTTTTCGGTAAATTAAATTACTGTTATTTCAGCTTTTAGGAAAATGACGATTCATGTTAGAAAATGTAATTTAATATTTTTTCTCTATAACTTGAGTCAAATCTTTAATTTTAATTGCCAAGTAAATAAGCTATTAACTCTTTCAGGGGCGTAGCCAAGGGTGGGTGGGGGGTTAGGGAGGTCATAACCCCCCCCCTCCCATGAACATGTGTATTACATATGCTATATTTTGCAGTTGTGTTTAATACATTTGCCGCTAGGAAAAGGCAAAAACTAACTTTAAGAGCAGCGATTTTAACAGAAATTTAGAAATATTTTTAGTATATGTGTGGAAATGCTAAATGCACTTCACCTGCTTCAATTTAGAATTTTTTAATTAATCATAATTTAATAATGTCAATCAATCTTAGTAATTGAAATTTATTGAAAAACATAAGTATTAAAAAGTTTCAAAAACTTTGTCCAACATGCAAAAGATATAAACCATATATTGTTTATTTAAGAATAACGAAAAACTGTTAAAGAAATAATTGTCTTGCCTTGGTAAAGGATGCATTTTCAGCTTTAAAAAAAAAATATATTTTTTGTTGCTGCTGTTGTTGCTGAACAATTACTTGGTCCCTTTAATAAAATTTTATTCTTTTATATTAGCAGATAGCTTTTTGGAAGGCATAAAGCTTACGCGAATTAGTAATTTCCTTCTTTCAGAATTATGTCACATAAATAATGTATAAAATTCATTGACATTTAAGCTGCTCCCAGATTTGACCTTTATACAGTTAGAAAGCTGCTTATGGCATTTACCATGATAAGTACGCTTTGCACATTCCTTTTTACTGTTTTCAAGGAGTTTATTAATCAACTGTAGTACTGCTTCTGGCGCTGTTTCTCGGGATCAGCAGTATAATTTGACAGTAACACCTACTTTCGAATGCAACGGGAACACGCTATTTACCAACGCTTGTTAGATATAGAAAGCCTCACAACTCCAACGTTACCACGCTTTGACGTCATGATTAAGCCTACCTTTAAAAATTTTATTTTCACAAAATGAAACTATTAAAAATTTCTGTTGAGTTTACCCATGAATAGCAATATTTTTATTATTTAAGAAAAAATATAATTATACGACAAATGACATTTTCAAACCATGACTAATTAGATAAGGAAATGGATCATAATGAATAAATTTGTATGAGAGATTTTTTTAATTTTAATAAAAGATGTTTTCTAATAATAGTAGTGGTCTTTCTGGAGAGGCGGTATCTTTTGCGTCCTTCTCGTCGAACAGAACTAAACTGAAAATGTAATTTAATATTTAAAAGCACAATTTTATATTTTTGGTGTGTTAAATATAATTAAATATTAATGGAATAAAGTGTCTTGAAATATTTTCTATTTTACCCAAGCAAATTTAATTTAGTTTATTCACCAAAAAAAAAAAAAAAAAGTAAACGAAATCTTCATTTTTATAATAATGTATTTTCAACTTAGAACAAAATTTTCAATTCCATAATTATAAATCAGCTATGTTTACTAAATTGGCATGGGATTCAAAAGTGTAATGAGCTGAATTTTAATCTAATCCATAAAATGAGACACTAAATTTTAAAAATTCACACGTGAGAGAAATTTATTCCTTAAAACGTCGCCCAGGTCATGTAGAGGCTACGTGAGAGAAATTTATTCCTTAAAACGTCGCCCAGGTCATGTAGTGGCTAAAAAACGATTCTACCTTTAATGTCTATCAGAAGAGTCTGTGTTCTTTCCCGGTTTGCGTTTTATTTCGTCCGCCCCTTCATAGGAGGCACTCTTGACCCAGGGCCAGACACAGGGGGTTTGCTCTGGATACAGTACACCCGAGCCTCCACTTCAGAAGGACCCCGAAATCAAAGCATCACTGTATTTTTTATTATATCTCATAAAGTAGGAAATTTCAATGATTTAAAAAAAATAAAATATGTTGATTGATAGTTTTATTAGACTGCATCTTTCACGGTATCCCAATTCTGTTCAACTCTCACTTATCTCTTGTTTCACCGTGTGAGGAGAGAAAAGAAACATACCTTGGCCTGTTTTTTTTCTTGGTAACAGATATTTCGAAATTATCGGATCTGGACAAATGGACATAAAACGAACGCAGATTTAATGTCATTATCGAATTCTTTGGAAAAACTAGGAAGAGCGGAAGAGGACCTCTCTCTTCCGTGTCAAAACCGAAGCTTGATTGATTAATACCTTCGGGGGAAGCACTCTATACAGACGAACACCGTTAACGTGACGTGAAGTACGTTTTTAAGATATGGTATTAATTTCAAATCTCAGATAAGGGCACACAAACCATTAAAAATAACCCGGATTGGTTATATTTGCAGGCACGAGAAAAAAACTTCTTGCTTTTCGCTTACAGGCATACAAATTCGGCGTGTTTTGTGTTTTGCATTTACTTTTGCTTTCAAAGTAACTAACCTAAAATCATTAGGGTGGGTTTATATTAAACTGTATACGAGCCTGTTAACTTATGTGTACGTGTTGTTATACACACACATATATATATAAGATTTTCCAGCAATAAATTGAATTTTATACGATTTCACCGTTTCATATGCATAGGTTATGGGTTAAGGAAGCGGAAAGATTTTTTTTTCTTTTAAACAATTACTTCTGAACTTTAATATAACTTCATTGTTTAAATTGGCACATAACTTTTTGGAAGGCATTAGGCTTACGCGAACGCGTAAATTGTTTCTTTCAGAGGAAGTAAGTCGCATAAATATTGAATAAAATTGGTAGACATTTAAGCTCCGCCCCAAGGTTTCATCTCTATACAATTAGAAAACCGCTTTTAGCGTTTACCATGTTACGTATGCTTTGTGCCTGAGTTGGACAAAAACTAACATTCAACTAACAACTAAAACTAATTAGTTAGTTGACGTGTAAATGACAACTAAACTAATAGTTGTTAGTTGCAGTTATTATTATTTTTAGTTGTTAGTCGTAACTCTGCTCAACTAAATTAGTTTTAGTTGAACAGAAAACTAAAATTAATTTAGAAGGGCCAAGTTAGTTGAACCGTAAACTAACAACTATTAGCTTTAGTTGTAAGGTAGTATTAGTGTTAGTTGTAACTCTGCTCAACTAAATTAGTTACAGTTTAGCAGAAACTAAAACTAATTTAGTTGAGCCAAGTTCGTTGAAGTGTCAACTAACAACTATTAGTTTTAGTTGAAAGGTGCAAATATCTCTGTTCAACTGAATTAGTTTTAGTTGAACAGAAACTAAAACTAATTTAATTGAGCCGAGTTATTTAAACCTTACACTAACAACTAATTTACTTGAACATTTAGTTGTGTTCAATTAAAACTAACTTACTTTCTAGTTGAACAGTTAGTTCGATTTATATTTTAGTTAATGATGCCCAACTCTGCTTTGCGAATTACAAATTCTCTGCTGTTTTTCAGAAATTCCCCCAATCACCCCATGTGCGGATTTTCTGGATCAATTTTGCAGATTAGATTGCAAGCAAAACCGCTTTAAGGTAACCGCTTTTTTTTCATTTACAAGAGTCTAATATTATGGGAAAAACATTCAAAATACGATAAAGTAAATAAAAAGCTATGTAAGAGTGCACATGTTTTACAAAGTTTTTTATTTACTTTAGTTTTATATTATATTTCTGGTTTTAAAAATATAGTAAAATATCTTTATTATAAAGAGAGTGTCTTGAAATATTTTCAGTTTTATTCAAGCAAATGTAGTCTAATTTAAGTTAAAATAAAATCTTCATTTATATAAATAGGTCTATTTTCAACTGAAAACAAAATTTTGAATTCGATAATTATAAATCAACTACAGTTAACTAATTTTTCATGGGATGCGAAAATCTAACGGATAAACTAGACCACATACGGGCAACCGCCGGCCCGCGGGTCGGGTGTGGCACACCACGGCTTCTGATACGGCCCCTGACACATATCAATACCCTGAATAAAACCCACATAAACCATTCAAAATCCCATATAAATCCTAATTATACGGCCCGTGACTTCGCTAACATTTTAAAATTTAACCCGAAACGTTTCAAAGGTTGCCCATACCTGCACACTACACACTTAATTTTTCAAATTCACAGGTGAGAGAAATTTAGTTCTGAAAACGCCGTACAGGTTGTGCAGTGGATAAAGGACGATTCTACCATAGGTCTACCATAAGAGCCAGTGTTCTTTCCTGGTATCGGCTTGGGTGTCATTTTGCCCGCCCCTTCATAGGAGGCACTCTTGGCCCCTGTGTTAGATGCCTCCGTAATACAGAGACCAATATATCTGACCTTAATGTAGGGGCTGGCCAATGTCTTTTACTACTAGTGTCCGCCATTGAAAGAAAAAAAAAAGTCCATAAAACAGAAAACACGTGAAAAAGGAAAACTCTAAATAACTTGTTTAAAAATCATTGTGAGTGTAAAATTAGTATTTTCTCAGAATAAATTGGAATAATTAATGCGCACACTTTTGTTGTTTGTCCGAAAGCATACTTTCCTGTTTTGTTTCCATTTTAATATCTAACACAAATTACTCTCCCCTTTCGTAAATACGTGGTACGTGAAAAACGATGTTCGTGAAAGTCAGATTATTTATTTTAGTGAACAGGCATTATTGCAGGGAAAAGATTAAAATAAAGTCGAGGATCAACGGTTTCTGTATGCGCCACAGAGGAACAACTCTAACAGGCAGTGGCGTAGCCAGAAATTTTTCATGGGAAAGGTTACGACTACTGCAACTCATATATATGTATACGTGTGTGTGATAAGGGAGTGACGAATACATTTTGTATAGCAAAAAATTCCTCATGGGGTGGCTGTGATCCCCCTCCCCTTGGCTACGCCACTGATATCAGGAGCTCATAATATTTTGTAGATTTACATCTTCCAAAAGAAAGAGGTGTATATGAAAGAAAACAGGAACCATGAATCATTTTAAAGACACTGATTTAAAAAAAAAAAAAGAAATCCAACACAATTGTCTTTTTTAACACATATAACTGCATAAGATAATAATTAATCTATTTAAAAATATCAAAAGAAAGCTTTGTGTGATAGGGATGGACGCGAGATGGCAGATAGGTCTGCCTTGCCTTGTGAAACAGCTACAAAGTGTTGTCTGGTCTTGCAGAATCCCTGTATTTGAATGAAAGATAGACCCGTCTCGCATCCATCCCCAGTTCTTTATTCTGCCACGTTCGTTGAAGAGAAAGTTGGAATTTGAGACGTCATCCAAAACTTATCTGTATCGAACCCTATTTAATGAACGTTCGTAAAATAGGTATTCCGCAGGACTTTCAAACAAACGTTCGAAACAGACTACAGCGTCGGGGGGTTCTAACTCGCTCGGTCGCCAACTCGTGTAAGGGGTTCTAACTCGCATTCACGTTACATCTGGAGAAAACCTACTAAAACACCAGGCCGTTAGATCGACAATCGCGCTATGGGAACCGCTTCCGGGACATTCACACTTCGGCCGTCTACCATTTTCAGTGACATAACCACTGTTCCATGGTGAGGCCATGCAATTAAAAAAACCTAATCTTTTTGTTCATTTTTGATATATTTTTCAAAGTCGCATGGACTTTTGTCAAAATTAGCTTCTTAAAAATATTTTATATTTTATATTAATTTATTGATGTATTAATTTCTTTTTACTATGACTAGAGTCTGTGAATTTCAAAACGTAAGAAATCTGTTCGATTTTTAAACTCTACAAAAATGAGACACTCAAAAAAATATAAAGCACGCGAAAAGCGAAACATGCGAAAGTCACACAGCGCAAGTTAGAATGTTTTATTCTTTTAATGACTACGTCATTTTATCTCTCACCCCCTTTATTGAAAATTCTCCGAAAAATGTGTTCCAAAAGTGCGACATAAATGTAAGAATAAATTGTTGAGCATTGAATTCTTTATTTTTTTACTGTGCAATGTCTTATCCTCCTGAATTCTATATCCCACAATAAACATTTATCTACTTAACTGTAACTGTGCTCGTGCACGCATTCTTTTTACTTCTTCTATACTTTTTTCTTCTTGATGCTACCTTGGTATGTGATGTGCCTGTTTCTTCTGTTCTAATTTAATAAAGTAAATGTTATGTTAAAATCCCACGCTTACTATGTGTGTGCCATAACTCCGCTAACATTTCTAAAAAAGTTATGGGCACCAGATGGATTAATTTATTTATTTGCTGATTTTTAGAGTTCGTTTCAAGGCTGCATCATTCATCCTCAAAATTGCGACTGAAACTTGAAAAATTGTTTCTTTTGAAAAGGGACAAACTGTTTCGCGAACTTTATCAATTTTAGAGTCCTCTGTAATTACCGCATTAGCCCGAATATAACGCGATGTTTTTTTGACTGATCATTTCCCGTAAAAAACCTGACTCGCTTTAAATTTGATTTTCTAATTATCTCAATGAAAAATTTCGGGGTCGCTTCATAATCGGGCTAATGCAGGTATTCACGGTATCCATATTTACAGATAACTTAAAAACCAACTTTATATTGCAAGATTGTCTGTGCTTCCCGTTAATTAAACCCGAAACTTCTTTCATTATTTTCTTGAACATTTTTAGGGAAAACACTTGGCTCAAATGTAATTGATTTTTTTAGAATTTTTATGCTATTCTGGGATCTAATATCACAGAAAACTTTATCTTAAAATTGATTATGCAATTACAGATTTTTTTTTAACGAAATCTCATAATTTCATTTTTTAACGGTCTTTAAATAAAACTAGTTTTGGGAATGTGCGTTTAATTAATTTTAAATTGATTTTCAGTATAAAAACGGAAATCGGTTGAAGCTGGGAAACCAGTTTAAGCATCTTGAAGAATGCTAGGAAATCTCACTGTAGGTTTTGGATTTCGACGAGCTAACTTTACCAAGATATGACCAAGGTCGCCACTGCCTGCTTTCGGAGTTTCTGATGAGAACCGAGCTCTTATCGACTGGGCCACTGCGGATAAAATTCATTGTACGATTCGTCACCGCACAACTGTTAATAATAACTTTACAGAGCGTATTAAAGTGTTGGTTAAATTAAAAACAATGCTTTGCTGAAAATTCTATATTTTTCCTCAAAAAATACTCACTTCACAATTATAAATTGCTAGAAGGTAAAGCCCGCTGTGGAGGCAATTACAACGGGCGCTTGAAAAAAAATATTTGACAAAGATATATCTGCACTCAATCTATTTAGTCTTTGACCACTTAAAATTTAAAAAAAAAATCTGGAGTGACTCCTGTCGACTTTCCGAACACTTGATCCTTACCAAGCGTTTAAATAAATTTGATTAAACTGAATCGGATGTAGTGTTCAGACGCTAATGCATTTCAAATAATTTGAGTGTATAGGCTGCGATGTATCAGAATACTTTTTGTATTGCTGTAAAAAAACCAAAAAAACCTGTAGCCCTACACAAACCAAAATCTAAACAGTATGTACAACAGTGGCTTAAAATATTCGTACCTAATTTGAACTCAATCAAATACACCATATAGACGTTAGCGTACTTTGAAGTACTTGAGTATTGAACTACAGGCCCTAATGTGTATTGTGGGATTTGCCAGCAGGACACGGTTTGCTCTAGATTAATGTTTTATTTTACTGATATGTTACAGATTAAGTACATTGTTTTTTAAAATATTATCGTTCAGCACAGAGCGACGTCTTCGCTATTGCACGTCTTGAAGCCGCCTGTGCCGTCTGCCAGAGCAATTGGCGCTGAGGTCGTTAGCAGCGGGATTTCAGTCCCACGGTAAGAGTGTAGTTTTTTCAGCCCTCTACAAAAACTATTCATACCAGAATCAATACCGGTGGTGCGAGGGTGGTCTAAAACATAATTTGAAATAATTCGAAAGCACCATTTAGAAGCTACCGCACTTTAAATGATTTGCATTCAGAGACGTAATGTAAAAGAACAATCTGCAAATTATAAGCTCTACACACACCAAAATCTCTTCGGGTCATGTGTCCGTGACCTATAATACAGAAACCTACTTTGCGCAAAATCGTGTGCACTGTTTAGACGCCAGCATACTTCCAAGAATTTCCATGCTGAGGCCATAATGCAAAAAAATTCTTTGTTGTGGCCGCATCAAAAACTAAAAGTCCTATGCACACCGAAATCAACACCGGTCATGTGAGGGTGGTCTATAATATAAACATCAAATTAGAGCTCAAAGAAATGAGCCGTTTACGAACTGTTGTATTCATTCTCTCTCTCTCTCTCTCTCTCACACACATACACACATCACCGTAAAAACAGCATAAATGAATTCTTCAGACATCAAAACTTGTAAACGTGTCAAAATCTCAAAGTCGATTTTTTTTTATCATTTCAATACTTTTCTTACATTTTCGAAAAGTTAAAAAAGCAATTTTTACTGAAGATTTTTATTTTAAAAAATGCTCATTGTAAAATAACCTTGCTTAATGATGAAGGGTTGAAATGGTGTACATGACTTAATTACTGCATGAGACGAATTTTACTAACTCGGGTTTTATTTATTATTTTTAAAAATTTTATTTATTTATTTTTTTTTACACTGACTGTTTAAAATTTAAAGTTTTTACTTATTTAGATTTAATCTCTTGAAATATTTAATCATAAAATTCTATAATTTCTTTTATGTAATTGCTACTTTTTAAAAAAATAGTTAGCGGCCATGAAAATTACTGGCGCTACTATAGGGCGAGTACAGTTTTTCTCTAGTGAACCTCTGCATAATCTGTGGAGGAGAGTGAT
This sequence comes from Cheiracanthium punctorium, assembly GCA_038373885.1. Taxonomy (NCBI): domain Eukaryota; kingdom Metazoa; phylum Arthropoda; class Arachnida; order Araneae; family Cheiracanthiidae; genus Cheiracanthium; species Cheiracanthium punctorium. Next base: position 7,246 of record JAWZYV010007452.1, on the reverse strand, counting down.
ACCATGAGCTACAAGAACACATTGTTCGTCTTGGTGAGTGTAGTTAACCTTCTTAAGTAAAGACAGTATTCAAATACAAATATCCAAAAGTTTTTTGGTTACTTATGACTCCGCCTACTGTCTTTTAAAAAAGTCTTGCATATTCCAATATTTTACAATTTCAATGAATATTCTTATTAGTACAAACAGTGCGCTCAATGCATAGATAAGAAGAGGCTTTATTAGTCTTTTTATGTAACTATGAAGGCATTAAAAATCTCTGTTAAAAATTCAACATTTAAATGCCACGCCTACATCTGCTAAAAAAATAGCCAAAAAACGCAGGCTCTTAAATCTTTAAAATGACGTATGAGCAGATGGTTTGCTGTGCAATTCTATTCTTGTGATGTGCAATATATTTATTCTTGTGATATGCACAATCTCCCCTAAAATTTTGTACAGATCCACCGAGAAACACCATGTATCAGGGATGTAGCCAAGGGGCGGGCCATTGGAATTCGAGGCTTACTTATTATCAGATTCGGCTGCCGGCGAATTCCTGAATAGTTATATCCTTCAAGGGTTAAATGTAGTCTAAAAGTCGTATTCTAAGCTTCAAATAATTAAAATTTGCATTTTGTTGCATGAAAGTTGGTTAACTAGAACGCGGGATAGAGAGTTTTGGGTGTCCCCATTGTTTAACATAGAATTGTCAAGAAACTTTTGTGCTACCGCTTGGCGGACTTCAACTTTAAGGACTTATTTTTGGCGTCAAATTTGGCGATATTTCGACAAAAAATCGCCAAGATTGGGACATGTGTGAAATGTATCGCGATTTTACTAGTGGGGCCTGTAATGTTTGCTTCAATTTTGACAGGATGTGGAACCGGAGAATCCGTGTTAATTCCCCGGATTCCATTGATACCAACGAATCTTCCATTCCAATTGTAAAGACACCAATTTCCAACAAATTGTCAGACAGCTATGCGTAGCCCCTTCGTGCGTCACTTCCAAACAAAATTGGTTTGTACTGTGTAACGAAAAGTCAGCTGCAAACATTGTTTATAAAAAAATTCTATAATCAATTGCAGTAACTTAACTTTCTTCACCTCTTTTTTTTTCGAAATGACGCCCGCGCGAAGCCCGTGCGCATTGTTAGCACATATACGTATAATGTTGCATAGCTAAACTTACAGTATATGGATTCCAGTCAATAACCAGTGATCAAATTTTTACCCCCAGAAATATATTTCATCTAAAAATATAGCAGAAAATTCAAAAACTTCACAATCGGAAAATCGTATTGACAATATACGCATGAGTATACGCAAAAATCGTACAAAATATTGCAAACAGTAAAGTGTTTGCATATTTTTTTCCTTTTCTTTCTGTTAATAATAATGAAAACTTTACGTTCTGTGTTCTAAATTTGACTATTTTGTGAGATAAAACTTACTGTTTACAAAAAGTAGTTAATACTCCGTACATGTTGGTAACTATGCGATGTGTAACACTTTGACTTCCTTTTAAAAAATTTTTACACCTCTTGTGTATGTTTAATAATTAGCATTCGCAGACTGTTATATGTGAGGGTTTATACAAGAAAAATCTATCCACCATTATTCTTTATTTAAGTATGCTCTTTCCCCCACGGTTTTCATTTACCCTGTATTTCTCAGAACGTAACTACCGTGTTGTAAGAAGAGAGCCTGGTGTATACAAGTATGAACTGAAAACATGCAGATATTCCACAACTCAGCATTCAACTGTTTGTTTCGGAAACGTGAATGATTCCGTCACTCAAACGTAATGACTGTTTGATTTCTTCAGAAGTTCCATTACGAAAAAGGCATATGTCTACTTCCTCCCCGCCCCGCCCTCCTAAAAAAACATTCTTAAGAAAAGTTATTAAATTGAGAACATTTCTCCGTTGATAACTATCAGATTTTCTACAAAGCAACTTCTCTAAATACTTGTGGGCAGTAACATCATGTTTCAAGGACATGCTCGTGACCTAAAAGGCCATAATCCTGGGGAAAGGATTTGTAATCATTTATATGTTGGGTTAGGCTTGAAAAGAAAAGAGTTTCTTTTTAATTACTTTGGAAATAGAGAACCCTTTTTGGTAGTCCCTTCGCATTTTTTCCAGGACGAAAGTAAGAAGGTTTAGAATTGAATAAGTTATTTATTTAAAAAAATACATTAGACACGTTTTTTTACATTCATCTTTGAAAAATGAGAATATTTCTGATTTCGATTATACTTTTAATTAATTGTTCGAAATAAATTAAGCAATGCAATTCTGTTGCAAACCACCACAATTTCCTTAATGCAAAAATTATAATAAAATTTCCTTTAATTGATCTGTCACCTGATGCGGATCTGAATCCTGAGATCAAGCAGTACAATTCGTGGCTGTGTAGTCCGAGTTGCAATGTTCCAAAAATTAGAATTGCGTACGTGTGATTTGGATGAATGGTTTGCAAATTCAGCGTGTTAGATGAATGAGCTTGTAATTTCGAGCAAGTACGTAAAAATGTACAAGACGAGCTGTGGTCTACTTTAAAAATTTCAAAATCCACCCGTTCCCCAATTTTTCGCTCTTTTCAGCTGCGTATCAAGAGTAAAATAAATGTAAATCATTGTGTGATACAATCTGTTGTATCGTAAGTGAAATGACATCATATTGATGCCACGTTAGGTTTTGAAAGGAAGTGATTCCAGTTCGTTGAAAATAGCTTCTCGAGAACGCACAGCTTAATTTTTTTCCGGAATAAAATGATTTCCTTTGCATGAAGTAATGATATAAGGGGGACAGTTCCCAGAAAAACGAAATTATTCGAAGACGAAAAATTTCCGTAAACATACTCCTAGAGAGATTCTTTAGAACACCATTCAATTCCGATGATGGGAGGAAGCGTTTTGAAAATGTGTGGAATTTTTTTATGAGTGCGTTTGTGGTAATTTTTCCGAACGGAAAGATTCTCATGTGCTGTGAATAACCTCAAGGATTAATACATTGAAAATTCCAATCTTTTAATTGTTTTAATTTCGCCATAGTCGAAGTCTTAGCTTACCATTGAAATTCAGCATTTTGTGGAAAACGGGATTATGATAAATGAACATAAATTTGATATTGGTATGTTAATTGTAACTCAACCAATATAAACGTTAAAAAATCATAAAATTTTGAACTCATTTAGCAAAAATATTGTAACTTTTGATGCAGTCAAATGATTGCCAAAATTTTCAATTAAATTGCGAATTTTAAAAATAAGAAGTTTGCTATGTTAGTGTTGGTTAAAGCGCATTATACCGTGTTAAAAAGACAGTAATTACGTTAATATAAATCCCGCGGCAGATATCAACAGATGATACTATCTGATTTTTTTTCCGTTTAATTATTGAATTTATAATTGGGTGGCAGCAAACCTGTTATTTCTATGGTAACTATGAACTTGAAAGTAAAAATTAAAATTAGGTACGCCATGGATTAAAGCATAACTATTATAGGTCATTTAGCGAGTAGAACAATTTCAATACGTCGCAAAATCTGTCGACAGTACCAGATGCCACTGCATCTTATAAGGCTAAACAGCATTAGGGATGGACGCGAGACAAAAATAAGCGTCTCGCGTCTCGCAAAATAGCCTAAAAGCTTGTCTCGTCTCGCAAAAATCCCTATATCGTAATGTTAAAAATGTGTGTCTCGTCTCGCAAAAAAGCTGTAAATCTCTGTCTCGTCTCGCAAAAAAGTCGTCTCGCGTCCATCCCTAAACACCATAGTGCACAGATGCAGCTCTTGGCAATTCGGAAGACTTATTGCCACACATGCGACGGAAATTAAATGCAAAATAGATGAAATAGTTGTTTAAATGAGTGTTTTTAAAGATTTATATTTTGTTTGTTTCATATACAGAGATGTCTACTCTCCCTTTCTTATCGGGAGATTTTCTATCACAATTTTTAAACAGTTTTATTTTGTATTCAATTTTTGCCTTATTTTAATTATAAGCTGCCAATTAAAAATTAGTGATGGGAAATCTCCCGAAAATACGGGAGAGTTTGTAGCTTTGCATGTGTACATGCATTTCCTGAATCCTAATATTTTCTTTCAAAAATTACTTCAATGTTCTTTTGGTTGTAGCTTTTAACAACAGAAGCAGCAAAAACGGGTACTATTGATATGGTAATTAAATTTTAATGTTGAAATTGGAAATGAAACTTCTCATGGACTTTGTTTTTACATAATGCGGATTAACGTGTATTAGTAAGTTAAATGGTAACAAATGTTGTCGAAAAAAATAACATCCCCTTCAAGAGAGTTTCCGCATTATAAAATATGTAATCAGAGTCGAATATATAAATTATTCACGAGATAAAAGTTTGCTGAGTTAAGCAGATAAATACATAATATTTTTTTTTGTTCGAATCAGTTGTTTTAACAATTTCCATTCCCTTAGGAAGAACGGGTTCTTCAGCTAGTATTGAATAGGTGTAATTTAGGAAAATTGAATGGGCCAGCTGCGTCAAAAAAAGGGTCTCTAGATCTGTGGCACGCGATTAACTTTTCGATCGTCCGCCATCTTGCTGGTAGTTAAGTCGAGCAATGGCAACGGTTGTCCTTTTTTCAGCATTGGGAAGGGGTTGCGCCTCAAAAGGATAAATAGACTGCGCGACTATTCGATTCGAGAACTGACCTGAACTGATCCCATCCCTTTCCCGTTCGGGGACGTATATTTCATTAACCCTCTCGCTGCGCATCCCGCTATTTCCATGGGCAACTTAGAATAGCAAAATTTGTGCAACATGCGATTTCCGATTTTTTCGGTCTATTTAACTGTGCAATCTACTCTTTTTCCCGTCCATGGTTTCATTTCGGCTTTCTGTGATGTTTAATTGTTTATTTAGATGTGGGTTAACAGATGGCGCTAGCTGTCCACATTTCTGCGAAATATACGAGAATATTTTGAGCGCGCTTTTCAAAGCTAGCTTCAGTACGGAATTTTTGAACCTATTTTGATAATAGAAATACCAAGCGAGAGGGTTAAAACTTAGACGAATATAATAGATACATACTGGAGAGATAAGCGCAACTAGCAGGTTCTCCATTAAACTGCATATTTCACTCAGTCAAATAAATAAATAAATAAATCAAATAATTCAACTCTCCAGTCTTACTCAGTTGAATGTTTTTATTTTCTTCACATGTAAAAAGTAATTTAGGCTAATAAATAAAACATTAACTTGCTAATTTTTAAAAAAATACACTGCTGGCCATCGTAAATGCAACACCCTGAAGGAAGCATGCAAATAATATGAAATTTACAACATGCATTAGCTGAGGTGAGATATGCAAATGATTAGAATTTCAGCGCAGACGCACATCAAGCGCGCCTGTGGCGCCACCTCAAAGCGCTATTTAAGGCTAGGAGATTTCGACGGTTTCAAGTACAGCAATTGTGTTTTTCTTGCTTTTTTTTCAAAAAAACGATAAATTATGCCTCGTAGGAAACAACGATCATCTTTTGATCAAGTATCCGAGTTTGACAGAGGAAGGATAGTGGCATACCGAGATTGTGGGTTATCTTTCAGGGAAATCGGTCGTCGTATTGGACGAAACCAAACAACTGTGATGCGGATATGTGATCGTTGGGTGCAGGAGGGTACGACGGACAGACGTGATCGACCGCATCGACCTCAGTGCACCACGTCACGTGATGACAGGCAGATTGTACGCATGGCAGTGACGGACCGCTCAGTCACATCACGAACCATATCACAGCAGATTCAGTCTGTAACGCATCATCCAGTGTCTGCGCGTACCATTCGACGTCGTTTACAGCAGAATGGTCTGTCCGCAAGACGTCCGTTGCTTTGTCTACCTCTGACGCGGAACCACAGACGTCTCCGCCGCCAATGGTGCGATGAAAGAAGGATGTGGACGACAGAATGGAATGAAATTCTCTTTACTGACGAGTCACGCTTCTGTATGCAACACCACGACGGTCGGATTCGAGTCTGGAGACACCGTGGAGAGAGGATGCTGAACAGCTGCATTATGCACCGTCACACTGGTCCTGCACCGGGTATTATGGTATGGGGCGGTATCGGATATCTCTCTCGCACTCCTCTAGTACGCATTGCCGGTACTTTAACCAGCCAGCGCTACATCTCCGAGGTGTTGGAGCCAGTTGTCCTTTCTTACCTTCAGGGCTTGCCAACAGCCATATTTCAGCAGGATAATGCACGGCCACACGTGGCACGCATTGTCCAAGGGTTCTTCGTCAATCACCAGGTTGAATTGCTTCCCTGGCCGGCGCGCTCTCCGGATCTTTCGCCGATAGAAAACATGTGGTCCATGGTTGCTCAACGACTGACCCAGAGTTCATCCCCAGCTGTCACACCAGATCAACTTTGGCAACGTGTGGAAGCTGCTTGGTCTGCTGTACCCCAAGAACACATTCAAAGTCTCTTTGAATCAATGCCGAGGCGTGTGGCAGCTGTGATCTCCAACAACAGCGGCTACTCTGGGTACTGATTTTGGCAGGAACCACGCTTCATAGAATGCTGTAAATTTAATCATTTGTTACTTGGTCAACATGTTATCTACACAATAAATTTTGTTGTGATATCTCTTGTTTTTCTTGGTGTTGCAATTTGGGTGGCCAGCAGTGTACTTGAATTTCAGTTTTGTTCCAGTTATTTTGAATTTTTATTCCTTCCTGTATATGGCGGCATTTCCACAAAGCCCACTAATTGTGCTATGCTATCACCTGGACACAATAACGCATGTATAAATGCTCTATTCTCCTAACAGTGGTAGCGACCTCTAGCGTCGGAAAAATCGTAACCGTTATTAGAGCTTTAACCCCGTGTTGATAACAGTTATATTTAATATGAATCCGTTTTCCTTTTTTTTTTTTTTTTTTTTTCCCCGGTCAATAAATTTTTTAAAACTTTTTTTAAAATACATTCCATTAGCCATAACAAACATTAAGGGATAATTTAAACACATAAACTGAGAGACATTTCAAAGAAGTACGTACGATAATTCCAGTAAACGCACAATGGAAGATTTACAAGCTACTGTGTGAAATAAATTCCAAACGCCATTGTCAAAGATATGAATAAAATAAGCGTTTGCTGTATCTTTTCATTGGCGAGTCAATAATACGAGGGTTTCGAACTTCACACAAAGGCGAAAAAATAGTGAGATATATTTCTCACAAAAGCAATCAATGTAGTGACGATGTAAAACATGATG
>JAWZYV010007451.1:0-16111 GCA_038373885.1 Cheiracanthium punctorium | reverse complement strand
GTAACATTGTAATACAAAGTATTCAATGTGTTTATGGAAAAACAAAATAAATTTAAAGAATAATTCATTAAATTTTATGCAAGAAAAATTCAAAAAAAAAGTCTCAAAATCATACAATGAAAATATACAAAGTTTTTAACAAATAAAGATATCCACAGAAAGAAGAAAATGCATATACTCATAAATCATGAACTATTTAAGAAGACAGTTATCAGGATTTCCAGACATGATAAATATTTTACATAAATCTGATCTGTCTACAAATTGTGCCCAGAATATTTTGAAAATAATGTGGAATGTACAGCGAAGATGTTAAAAGGCGCATATTAAAATTGGAAATAAATTTTGTTCGAGAAAAATGCATTAATCTTTCACGTATATGGTTTTACTGAATAAATTCTTAAATTCATGTCTTTCAGTAACAATATTTTTCTGATATGAATTGAAGCCATCTATCAAAGATGAAAAAAATAGCGTCTACCTTTATAAATAATACATGAATTATGATTGTAAATGTAAATTTTCCATTCACTTAACCTGGGGGCTATTTGCAAAACGTATGATCAGCGATAGATGTGGCTTTCATAAATAAACATTCGAAATTTGCAACCGGTAAGTAGACAGAATGTTTAATTTTGTGAAAACTTATTTCTGGATAAAAAGTTTCTCTTAACGAAATCATAGAATTTGAATACTTTTGAAAACTTTAATGTAATGTGTTGTTTTTTAAAAATTGGTAACCGTTGTATTATTTTTTCTGTTTTTTATTGCTACATAAAAAATAGTCAAAGTATTAAAAGTTTTATTGAACAAGATGATATTTTACTTAATATGAAAACTACGAAACAAATTGCTAAATTTATATTTAAAATGACTTTTCAACTTGAATATTTTAATAAAATAACAAGATTGTTAAAAAAATTAAATTTTAAGCATGGAAATATTTCAAGGATAAAAACATGGCTCAAAGAAAAAAAAACTTTAATAACCATATGAATCTAAATAATGCTGTAACTACTTTTACATTTACCATCGAAGTATACATTCTTCGTACAGGAAGAAACGAAATTTATCTAACACTCGGCTGAAGTTGATTCGATCAGAGCAGAATTTAAATGATTCAATACATTTTAAGAATTTTATATAGTTCCATAGTTTTAGTATTACAGTATTTCATTCTTCATGGGTAATTTTCAAGAATTCACTCATGGCGTAAAATATCTGGATGAGACAATGAATTCACTTTCAATCCTTTTTATTAAGTAAGCATGAAAAATAAGATCAAGACTTTGAATTAACATGCAATAGAGATTGATCTGAAAATCTGAACTTCCAATAAGTTATGTACGCGAGGAATCGAGTTGTATTTATGACTTCGCATACTGATATATGCAATGAGTATAAATGCACCGACCTAAAATGATAAGCAAGCTATTATGAAATCATAAACATTTATGTTTCTTAGAAAAGTAAAAGAATTTGCAAGCATTTTATGCTTTTTTTTTCCTCTTACATAAGACGGAAGTTATAATTAAACTAGTATTAAAGAAAGCAAATTTGTTTTCGCCAGTAAACTTAATAAAAACTGTATTTTTCACATCTAAAAAAAGCTCTTTTTTATATACCAAATGAATGTAATCATTTTAAAAGTATTGAAATCATGCTTATTTTACCATAGACCTAATTAAATATAAAAACGTGTAAAAATAAGTATTAGTTGCTTATTTTTGTAAGAATGTGTGCAATACACACACACGCACACACCGAGACAGAGAGAGAGAGTGAGGACATGGGACATGGCCGCAGATGTTGGTCATTTCCTTATGGGGACGTCTATTAGGCAGACCAACGTTTCCTCTCATGAGCGGTCTTCTAATTATGAACGAATTTCAGATGAGAGAATTAGCTCCTAAAATCGACACCGCGTTATCGTTTGAACATGGAGACCATGGGAGCTATGAATAAATTTTACGTGCACCAGCTCTCATCAGCATACACGGTTCCACATCAGTCCAGAAGAGAGAGAAATTCACTGCCTCAAGCACTGGCTAAGTCTGTGATGCTTCACTTCACTTTCCGTGTTCTTAGAGGAATGAATCCTAGCAACTAGGTAATTAATACATATTTTAAGGGAAATCGAGCACAATGAAAAAGAGAAGCGTGTCGGTAATTAATTTCATTATACTGGTCTGATGTGCAATAACTGTTATTGCTGTTGTTGTGGGATTACGGTCGATTAGCTACACGAGGGATCTATTCCAGGGTGCCTTCCGTCGGGGTTTTTCAAAAGGGTCCTAACACGTATGACGTGCAATTACAATATGCATGAAAATATATAAAATCATTAAATTTTTCTGGATGCAAGGATCGAACATTTTGCTTTTCTCAATATAAAAAATCTGGAGTGACCCCACTCGACTTTCCGAACACTTACGAATAAGATAATTACCAAGCATTTAAATAAATTTTAATCGATGAATAATTCAAACATATATACCAAATTGAAGTTCAATCGAATGTATCGTTTAAACGCTAGCGAACTTTCAAGAATTTCTCCCCATATTCCATAATGTAAAAGAAATCTTTTTCGTAGCCCTGTAGAAAAACTATAAGTTCTATACACATCAAAATCAATACCGGTCTTACGATGGTGGTTTATAACATGTATCAGAATTTGAGCTCAATCTAATGCATCGTTTAAACGCTAGCGCACTTTCAAGAATTTCCTCCGATAGGCCATAATGTAAAAGAAATCTTTGTCGTAGCCTTGTAGAAAAATTATAAGTCCTAAACACACCAAAATCAATACCGGTCTTGCGACGGTGGTTTATGACATATATACCCAATTTGAGCTCAATCGAATGCCCCGTTCAGGAGCTATCGTGTTCACTCACATACACACAAACACACATACACACATACACACACACATACATACATACATACATCTCGTAAAAATAGCATAAATGAATTCAGGAGACCTCAAACCGTGTAAATACACCAAAATCTCGAATTCGATTTTTTTCATGATTACAATACTTTCCTTACATGGTACATGTTCGGAAAGTAAAAATGTAACATTTAAAAAAATGATGTATATTTTAAGTTATATTTCAGCTATTATTACAGTCAGAATAGTCTGTTGTATATGCTTAAACAGCAAATAAATTTGAACTTTGAAACAAGTAATAAAGCACGGTATTTTATCTAGCATTTATGTCTTTGCTACGGCTAATTCCTGCAGTTTCCTTCCCCCAGTTCTGTTCACATAATGCTAAATCATAAGACTAGCTGAAGGGCAATTAAAAGTTAGAATTTTATAGCAGGGTGTGTCCTGTAAAAAATTTGATGAACAGTCCTTTATCTGGATGATGTATTGATCAAAGCCTAAAGACAAGCAAAGCAATTGGAAATTATGAGGAAATTCTTTTCTAGAGAGCTCAACATGATCTATAAAAAATATCTCAAGTTAAGAAATACTTTACTTGAAAGTTATACTGTACCGAGCATGCAAATTGGCTATACATGTGATACTAGAAAAAAACAAAAACTTTTGCACCACAAAAGTTTACAAAACCTAGAAAATCTCATCAGTAAAATAGTTTTTCTTCTATAAAGACTATTTTATATTATTTCGACAATTTTATTATTATACCAAACTTGCAGATGTATATTTTTATGTAAAATGCAAAGACTTTCTATATTTTACTTTGATGTGTATTATTTTTACTCAATGCATGGTTTTCCAGTGAAAATTTTAAAAAGATTTTATTGTTTTATCTGTTCACATCATAGCAGTTATATAAGTTTGGATCAATTTCTAAAAGCATACAAAATCTGAAACTATTTCCCAGTTTTTAAACAGATTTTTTTTTCAATTGAATAAACTACAGTGAACGAATAAAACATCCAAGCATAGGTCAGAACTTCAAAAAATTCGAAGAATTCGCACTATAAAACCGTGCAAAGGATGTAAAATTCAAAAATATATATTACAAATACTATCACTTTGCTTCTAGGAAAACGATAACCTAAAGTTTTTTCACTTTTGAAAAATTTCACAGACTTTAATTAAATAAAAAAACTAAATTCACTTAAATTAAAAATGATAATTATCGATATTATAACTTTAAAACCTGAAATATCTTATATAATAAAATCTGAGAGTAAACAAAATTAACTGTTGTGCATAATATATTTTTAAAACAAATATACTGTTTTTACTTTCTAAAATGCGTATTCCTTCAAACATGGTGTACTTAAGACGTAATTAAGTAATTTTTTCTGAATTTTCTAGTATATCTATTTTATTTTAAACGCATAAAACTTTTATGAAAGAATAAAGCTTTTTGAATCAAACTATGATCTATATTATCGTTTAAACAAAAATGCTTAAAATAAAAATTTTCTGTATCATTGCGATAATATTTTGTGGTATTTATTTTATTGTACTAGGTAATGGTGCAATTTTTGTCAGAACAAGTTAATGAAATAAATACATACTGTAAAAATATAAAATTGACAGTGTCAAAAAAAAAAAAAAAAAAAAAAAAAAGAACAAAAGAAAAGAAATGAAAAGATTGCGTATGCTGCGTTTCGAAAAGTTGCATTTATAAATTTTCCTGAGATTGCTCACATTTTCTTCTTCAAAATAAATATTATGGATTACAATTCATAAGAAATTCCATCAAAATAAACCTCTTTCTACGTCAATATAAAAATGACAGTTTCATTTGTAAACTCATACCCAAGATTCAAAGCATTTATTGGTCTGGTGACAAGATCACTTTGTAGCTTTAAAATGTAAATTTAACTATAATGTTTCTGAGCATATTCAATTTTACTTTCATGTTTCCGAGTAATTTATTAGTTTTCTTGACAAAAGACATATTTAAATTTTATTGAATCAATACAGTTTCTGAAAAGTAACTCTAAACAAATGAATGTTTAAATGGAATATAGCTTTTAAATTTATGTAAACTCTTGCGAACTACTTTAAATTTCTTTGGCACTTGAATATTTAACAGAATTTAACTGACGATGTTTACATGTATGTTAACAGCTCGTCTTACTGATATTTCAATGGTTATTACTGTTACAGTGAGTTATTTTAAGCAGCGCATTATCGCATTCAAGATTTAGCTGTGAAATATAGTGAGTATTTTACATTCTGATGAGAGTATAAAAATGGATCATGAATATGAAAATGGGTTAATTTTGTATTGCGAAATCTACAATTGCGTTTCCTATTGTTTGAATCGCCTTCAAGCTCTATTAATTCAGGAGAATGTGATAATGCATTTTGAGAGGAATTATTAATAAAATTAATTAAATAGTAGTGCTTATTTAATGATTTCGTAAGTTGTACAGAAACTGCTATGAATGTCATTTTCAGTTATTTTTAAGAGTGTTATGATATTTCAATGAGAAAGAAGTTTAATCTTGATTCGCTTTTAAGTAAGTTACAAAGATAATATTTCTATGGAGATTTCATGAAAAAATATAGGTATTAGTATGTTGCACGCAGGGCTAATTTGGTTTCTACTTGTCGCTTTGGAAAAGAGAAATCTAAATTAAAAATGTTTCATCGATGAACTAATGAAACCAATGTTCCGGAACAGAACTCGGCGTACATAAAGGAAAGAAATACAGAAAACTAGCTACCCTACAGCAGATTACTTTTTATAGTAAAAATTTAAAGAGTGAAGCAAAGGGTAAAATGAATTACAATTTTTAAATTACAATTTTTCAAATCCATTTTTCAGCACGTCAGACTTTACGGAGGAGTCAGTTCTTTTCTCTTTATTCTGCTGTACAGGAATGTATAGGGAAGAAAATGTTTTAAGTGAAAAAAAAATAGTTGAAGCTTTATAACCCACATTTGTGAAACTCACAAAAGCATTTAAATAAAAATTTATGCTTCCAAAGACATGCTATTATGTAATACCTTAAGTTTCAACAATAAGGAAATTTTAGAGGAAAAATATAGATAGTTCGCTTTTGCAAGCGATGAAATTTTTCAAAATTTCAAAGTATTTTAACCCATTTATGCCTAGTGTCCCTTTTTTGGACGGCATTTTCGCTATCAGTCGAAAACGTTATTTATTTTTCCATGCCTTTGTTCGCGAGTATTGAACCTCAATTCCGCAAAATATTTTAATATAGTCAAATAGGATGTTGAGATTTCAATTTTTATACATAATGATTTTAAATGAAATCATCCCTTGTTCAAAAAGTTGACATCAGAAATTTATCAATTACTGCTGGTGTTAGCAAAAATCGAAGTCGCAAAAATATCCAGGCACGAATGGGTTAAAACTTATTTGAGACCAATATTCTTAATCATTAGTTTTTGTGTACGTATTCGTTAAGTCATAAACGTCTGGGATGCTTTTTAAAATATTTTGAATATTTAACAATTTTTATCTCTCGTAATGGCGGAATATCTAAATTTTTCTCGAAAATTTTTTGGGTGTCTAAAATTTAATTTTTTTTTAATATATATTCGAAAGAATTAGTTTTTATGTTCTGTTTTCGAGGGCTCCACAATAAAATGCCTCTACTGTAAAAAAAAAATATATTTTTTTACTTAAATTTCTTTTGTGCTTTTTAATTTCAAATAAAACTCATGTTTTATTTGTAACTATAAAAGCACAGCTTTTAATATAAAACGGACTTCAACTACGAACTTTTATCTGGTGTACAGTGAGTGGCCAAAAATTATCTCTTTCACACGTTTTTAAGGCTTTAGCTTAATAATAAATTCATGTCGTTTCAATTTTTACGTTTATAGTTTTATTAGCTTAGGACAATGCGAACTCAATTATAGAATTGCAATTCAAAATACAATTTCAGTATTTAGTGAATCCTCCCTTTTGAGCAATCACATTTTGAATGCTCTGCGTTGAGCTGCCAATGGAGCTCAAAAAAGGTTTGAACGTTTGAAACCAAATTTACATAACCCGAATTACCAAATATCCTGATTACATAACCCGAATACGTATTTGGTTTCAAACCTTTAACGGGCGAATAATGTATGAAGGCACAAATATCATACAAAAATATAATTCTACGAAATAAACACTTAAATGCACGTGTTTCAGCCACACTGTTTCCTTACTGCTTATAATGCTCATATATCAAAATGACCCGAAAATAACGTCTATTGTCATAAATAACACATGAATTATGAATCTACATGTAAATTTCTATTCACTTTACCTGAAGGGTATTTACAAAACTTATGATCGCGGTGGTAAGTGTAGCTGTCATAATGTTGTATTTGTTTTCAGAAAATGAGACTGAAAAATAGGAAATAATACTTTATTATGCAAAGACATACTTCTTGAAGAGAAAAAAAAAGATAAATTAAATATAAGATACAAAATTCCTTTGCGAATTTCAAATGGGTCTAAAGTGCTTTAAAAGGGATAAGTGCCGAATTTTGTATTACGTTGCGACATTTTGTATTTATTGTTACTAGTTTAAAATTATTAATTAACTTTCATAATAAAAAATAAATGACATTTTATAATTTGTAAATTACATTTTGTATCTGTTCCTATTTTGTCTCGGTGTTGTGTAATAATCAAAATAATTCAATGCTTTGCATCATATTAACTATAAAAAAGATTCTTCTAATAAAGGATTATCATACTATTTTGCTTTGAAATAATGGGACACAAAATAGCGAGAGAATGCAAATACACTCTCTCAAATTATTCCAGCGTAAGTTAAATTCCTATGTCAGTTACATACTTGAAATATTGCTTTCCGTAAAAGTGAATGATATCATACACAGTAGTAGCTTCTCACATTTCTTTCGAATTATGGGTATTTCCCTAAACTAATTAGCCATGTATAAATGTAAAATGAAAAAAACTTTGGTTATTACTAGAATACATTTTTTAATATGTGTTTTAACAATATACTTAAACGATTTAAATAGCGTATACTATTATACTTTAAAAAAATATATTTATGATAGTTTAAAAACATAGGTATAATCATTTCACAAAGTGAAATATTTAATGAAATTTAAGTGCTCAAAAATTAGTTAAAAATGCTTACTCTTTTAATATTCAAAAAATTCATAGTGAAATATATTTCTAAAGAGGTTTTAATTCTTTAATAACGATACAGATATTTTTCTTGTTAAATTGCATACGTTTCGGATTGAATTTCAAAGGGGGTATCTATTTCTTCAACACAGGAAAAAAAAATATTTTACCTGTATGTTTAAGGGGTGGTTTTTGAGCAGATAGTACACATTTGAAGTGCATTTTGTTTTATCGCAGTGTAGTAAAATGATATTCAACATTTAAAATAATTTTCTATATATATTTACAGTTTTGTTTATATTTCTGCAGCTACATAGAATTGAAAAATACTTGCCATTCTAGTGAAATAAAAGCTGCACTAATTAATTATTTAAAGAACTACATTTTTTCTGTGAAATGCAAAGGAACTCGAATTTCCGAAGTGCATAGCTCGATAAAAAATATCCGTATTTTTTTCAGATATCTCCAAAGAATGTAATCAAATGGTTAAAAAATATTCAACGCATGTTTCTGTAACCTCAAAACTAATTAAATCTAAAAAAAGACGAAAAGAAATTCTTTAAGATATATTTTTTTTCAATTAATAACAGAAAAAAAATACTTTTTTTGCTTCCGAGAAAAGAAATTAGAGAGCAGGTAAAGACATTGAAAACGGCTGATTAAAAAGACGCTTAATGGGGTCCTATAATTTTTGAAGAAGCGTTTTATTAAATTTTTCGTAAAAAGTTAACTACAGAATTCACAAGGCTAGCTGTTTAGATTAAAGAAAGAAAAAACTGTTGACTGGTATATTTGTTTAATCTAATATACCTATGATGATACAAAATTTTCACGGATGTCTTAGTTTTAATGCTCATGGCTGACTAATTACCAATGACTTTTACAGTACTTTGTGTTTCAATATGTTATCTTTATGCCAACCTACTTTATTTATTATATTAATAAAAGTATTTTATCTTTTACAAAATAAATTTTAATTACGCGATTTTCGAAAATTGACCTTTATAAATTTTGAATTCCTGTTGCAAATTAAGATTTAAAATATAGTTTATGGCTAAGTATTATTTCTGACAGAACAGCGATCATTTTTCGCGTATTGTCCCTTCTGCCTGACACACAGTTGCAAGGTTAAGAAGTTGGTGAAGTGGTTCACACGGTAACTAGCAATGCTATTTAAATTGCGCCAAATTGACGAAGGGTGTTCATGTACTGAATGTATCGGATATCTGGATTGTATTTTATAAACGCACCTCTTTAAAAAGTGGTATTTTACAGTAGCAGAGATTTCCTGTTAATATCTAGTTATTGTTCCCTTTATAATGTTGTAAGTTGGAACTGAACCGTGCAGGTGTGCAATGTAAGTCACTGACGAAAGTATTGTTTTTTAGTTGTTGCAATTAAAATGATTTTATATTTTAAAGGTTGTCTGTATCCATTTGCTCACTATGCTATTCTGCAGATAGTAGTAGTAATGCTATTATTATTTTTTAAAGAGAACTTTAGAATGAAACTAATTAATTAGCTTTGCTATCACCAGTGGCATCTTAACTATATACAGTTATTTAGAAATGTTATACTGGGTGCTTGAAACTATTTGATCAGAGGGACATCTTTGTGACTAGTGACAGTAGCATTATACTTCTGATTACAAAAAGGTTTTAATGGCATGAAATTTTATCCTACATACTTTATAAAGTTTGTGTGTGAAAAAAAAGTTTTTTTCCCCTCAGGAGTGAAAAAAAAATTCATTAGTGTCAAATATATATAATTTGAATAATGTATTTTTCTGTTTAACTATTTTACATGGATTCTCTTACTTTTTAAATCAGAAATATAAATATTGTTTTCGAGTACCATGCAGCAATGTACATTTGGACGGAATTGTGCATGGAAGACTTGAAAGAAAATGTTTTCAATGTTCCAACCAAATTTTTTTTAAGCGCTGGTGCGACTAAGGGAGGTGGTCGAGGAACGATCGCCCTATCTCTGAGCGCGTTTATAAACCCACTACTGAGCCCATGTCTTAAACGTTTGCTCTCAGCAATAAAAATTCACAACGGAGAAGACTCTCCTTCTGTCGCCGATGTTTCACCCCAGAATGGCTCTTTGAATTCTTCACCGGAACCCAGTGATTGCTCAAGCAACGCATTGAAGGAAGACATGAGTATGCCGAGGAGTTGCTTATCGATCAGCATTGGACAACATAATCATTATCCGATTCAGGAACAGATTCGGCAGTGATGGAATTAACTTCACGTAAATGAATCCCTCTTCAGTAAGATCCGCGGTTTGACTGAAAGATAATTCATTGTTAGCGATTGGATAAAATACAGGTGTTCCTGACACGTGTTTGCCGTACATAAGAACTCATTGCTCATAGAGTGATTGAAATTCAAGTTGTTACGACTAGTTGCATTATGTGTTATGCAGAAGTAAATGTACCGCATTTAAATAATGAAATAAAATTTAATTTTCCATGCTTGCTATTTGGTTTGTAAAGAAAGTAAGATATGCATTTTCCGAAATGACATAGATTGGAGTATTTTGATGAATTAAGCCAGTGATTACATTTAGTAGTAGTGAACGACTGTAAGCAATTTCTGTTCTATATATGTACAATGAAACATGTGAAACTGATGAGAAATTCAAGTTTCTGAAACAGAAAATTTTTAGAATTATTGAACCTAATATTTCGATAATATCTTCAGTAATATTATCATAAAAATGCCTTTTCAGCTGTATACAAAAATTGCATAATCACAGAATTATATTTCTCTCGTCATATGCTACTTTGTATTGACATAAAAAATGTTTTATTTATTTTATTGGTTTCTTTGCTTCTGAAAACCTACATTTCTCTATATGTAGTTCGATGTATACAGATAAATATAGGCTCATGCATATCTAAATGAAATGGATGCAGGAAATAGAATAACCATAATTGACAAAGAGTTTTTTCTAAATGATTGAAAAGAAGCTTTCTAAGTTAAGATAGGTTTAAAATTAATAAGAGATGAAAGGTTTCAACTTAAGAAAATTGAAACAACGGTTTTGTTTTCTAACTAGCTGAAGTACCCGTCCTTGACGGGTTAGTGAATGCAAATTTCCAAAAAGCAAGAACTTTCGTCAGCATTGTAGGAGTACACAGAATGGATAGAGTATGTTGCCAAAGTAAAGAAAGCTAAGTTATAATTTTTATGTATTGTTAAAATTTTACAGTTTAGAGAGTAACTGAGTAATATCATTTCATTCGCTTTGGTCGTAAGTATGTGATGCGCGAACGAATATTGACGCATATTGAAATAATTTTCGCAAAATCTCAAAATATAATCAACATTTTTGAAAAATTTTGAAGGCTATAATTTAAATTGAGTGACAACCTATCCTGTCACTCAATTTCGTTCCATTCCCTGCAGTCTTTATTTCGTGATGCTGGAACAAAATTTCAGCATTTTAAAACAATTTTCGCAAAATCTCAAAATGTAATCAATACATTTTAAAATTTCAACGCCTATAAATTAAGATTAGCAACTACCTATCCTATCACTAAATTTCGTATCATTTGTATTAGTCGTTATTACGTGATGTTTGAAGAAATATATAAGCGTATTTTGAGAGAATTTTCACAAAATCTCAAAATCTAATAAAAATGTTTAAAAAATTGGACACCTATAGTTTATGTTGCGCAACCATCTATCATGTGACCAAATTTCATATCATTCGCTTTAGTCATTATTACTTAAAGCGGGAACAAAGATTCACTCAGTTTTAAACGATTTTCGCAAAATCTCGAAATCTGATCAATTTTTTTAAATTAGATGCTTATAGTTTAAGGTGAGTGACCACCTATCATTTCACCAAATATCATTTTTTCATCTTTGCAGTTATTACGTGATGTGCGAACACAAATTTCCGCAGTTTGAAATGATTTTCGCAAAATCTCAAAATCTAATAAAAATGTTTAAAAAATTGGACACCTATAGTTTATGTTGAGCAACCATCTATCATGTGACCAAATTTCATATCATTCGCTTTAGTCATTATTACTTAATGCGGGAACAAAGATTCACTCAGTTTTAAACGATTTTCGCAAAATCTCGAAATCTGATCAATTTTTTAAAATTAGATGCTTATAGTTTAAGGTGAGTGACCACCTATCATTTCACCAAATATCATTTTTTCACCTTTGCAGTTATTACGTGATGTGCGAACACAAATTTACGCAGTTTGAAATGATTTTCGCAAAATCTCAAAATCCAATCAGAATTTTTTAAAAATTGGACGCCTATGTTTTAAGTTGAGTGACCACCTATCATGTCACTCAATTTCATATCATTCGCTTCAGTCGTTTTTGCGTGATGCTTGTACACAAATTTACGCAGTTTGAAACGATTTTCGCAAAATCTGAAAATCTAATTAAGATTTTTTAAAAATTGGACGCCTATGTTTTAAGTTGAGTGACCACCTATCATGACACCCAATTCCATATCATTCGCTTCGGTCGTTTTTACGTGATGCTTGAACACAAATTTACGCAGTTTGAAAGGATTTTCGCAAAATCTCAAAATCCAATCAAGATATTTTAAAAATTGGACGCCTATGTTTTAAGTTGAGTGACTACCTATCATGACACCCAATTTCGTATCATTCGCTACAGTCGTTTTTACGTGATGCTTGAACACAAATTTACGCTGTTTGAAACGTTTTTCGCAAAATCTGAAAATCTAATCAAGATTTTTTAAAAATTCGACGACTATGTTTTAAGTTGAGTGACCACTTATCATGACACCCAATTTCATATCATTCGCTTCAGTCGTTTTTACGTGATGCTTAAACAAAAAAAGCGTCACGGACAGAATGACAGAATGACAGAATGACAGACAGACAAACTTTTTTTTGAGGGTCGCATCGGAAACCCGGGTACTTGAAACGGATAGAAATCGCAAAATTTTTGAATTCCAAGAAATGTACAGACAAAAGTCTAATTTTATTTATATAGATATAATAAGATGCTAGAAAAAAAGGATTAAAACAAGACATGAAAGGATTAAAACAAAGGACACACGAGGATTAAAACAAACAAAATTTGTAAATATTTTACTTAGAATCATATTTTTCTTGTTTTATGAGCCAAAATTAATTTATCAAAATGATGTAATTCTTATAGGTTAACTAATTTAGTACACATTTTTTCAATTTCAAAAAATGTATCGTATAACAATATTTACATAAAAATTTTAGTTTCGCATTTAATACTTATATATGAGTTTAGTTTAAAGTTTATAAAAGTTTTTATAAAGATTGCTTTTTCTTTTTTAGAAAAGAAAATTCCATTTTATAGAACGATCCAAAAGCAAATAAAGACACTTTTTTGAAAGAAATGTAACTAAAAACTATTCAAATTCATTGCACTCCGTGGAATATTTTATTTTAATATATATAGTACATAGGTTGTAAATCTAATTAATATTTTAAAGAAAATAGTACACATTAAGCAAATTAACCTGAAAAACGTATAAAGTATACTTGAATTATTTACACACAGAAAACGTCTTTCAGGCAAGAAAAATAATAAAGCATAGTGAAAAACGAAAAATAAAACAAGAAAACGCACAAAGGTTTCGTTTTCAAAACTTGTAGTAAACTCTCTTAATATAAAAAAATGAGAGCTTTGATGGTTTAGAAAATTTTATGTCTAAACGTGCCTTCTCTGAAAAGTGATGCATAATTTTATGTATTTTTATGCAAAGGTTTGAAACATAATTTAATACAGTTTGAAACATAGTATCATTTCAACTAAGATTATGTATTAGTGAAAAAAATGTAGGTGGATAATTTCATTTTTTTTTATGTATGTAAAACTGTAACTGTCAATTATTGCAAATATGTTACTTAAATTTTATCATAAGTTAAATTGTAATTCACAAAAAAAGCGTGAAGTGGTCGATATAAAAACAGTTATTTTGAAGAAAACAATAAAATTTTCAATTTTAATTGAATGGAAGAGTATACAGTGTGTCCCAAAAAGTGGTAACACGTTTTAACTCTTTATCTATTAGAGATAAATGGGCAATGCAAGCTGAAAAATATATTAAAAATTTGGTAAGAAAAAAGACTATGCCAATAAAAAACATCTCTCGTTAATTTTCAAAGTGTTACACTTTTTAAATTTGTACATGACCCCCGTACGAAAAATTTTCCAATTAGTAAAATGTGCACCATACACTAATGATGTGACAAACAAAAATTGGGACTTAAAAGGGATCATCAATATGAAAATAAATATATGCCGAACTAAACCACTTTTCAATAGCACTGGAAGAGAAAACATTAAATCCGAGCATCGCATTTCAGGGCTCGTACAAAAATTATGAAAAGAAATAATCTTTTCACTCTAGCAAGAATCGTTTGCTTTTGTATTCATGTACTGCCCCTGACTAACTTAGTTTAAAGATCTCTCAGAGACGTTTTATGATGAAAGGCCGAAATTTTGTTTATCACATCATTAGTGTAAGGCGCACATTTTACTAATTGATTTTTATGGGGGTCGTATATAAATTTTAAAGTGTAGCTTTTAGAAAATTAACTGGAGGAATGTTTTCTTAACGCAGCCTTTTTGCCTACTTTATTTTGTATAATTTTCAGTTTATATTGCCCACTTATATGTAATAGGTAAAGAATTAAAAAGCGTGATACCACTTTTTTAGGACATTCTGTATAATATAGTGCAATTTAAGTTCTCAACTCATATTGTTGAAGGAAATTCAAGTATTTAATTTCCATTAATTCTATAATGTGTGAAAAAAGATCGTCAGTAATGTTGCGCGGCTTTCTTGGCAGTTACTTTGAAGAAAACAGAGCGAAATTTTATTAAATAAAAAATTATAAAATGTAGTTTCATCTCTTTACAGATTTTACAGCTTTTTAGTAAGTACAGATGAACAGTTTGCAAAGGTCGCTGCAGAGTAATTTACTTTGTAAATTTATTTATTGTGTTTTTTTTTTGACCAAGCGGCCAGTTGTACATAGATTGTTTACTTGTATTTGAGATCACATTCAATGTAGTAATTCTCTATTTAACCAGATGTTTCAGGATTGCACTGAATCACGTTTTACGACAATATTCTTCGACAGTGATCCACATAATACCATGATGCTCATCTGTAGTGAGCCTCGTAAAAAAAAAAAAAAAAAAAAAAAAACGTTATTATATACTAGGCTTGTCTACATTGTCACATAAAAAATTTTCGCTAAAGTGTTCTTAATCCAATAATTCAGCTAAAAGCCAGTGCGAAATCAATTCATAAAATGAATGTTAAATTTCGGAAGCATGGTTTTAAGCAGCAAGAAACTTGTATACGTAGCATAAATATATGCTAATAAAAGCACGAAAAATACTCATATCTTTAAATATAGCTTAATGAAATATCAACTAAGGAAAAACAAGAATAGTATTTCCTCCTAATGAAGAACACGTACATTAACTTGACTGCAATTCCAAAAATAATGAGATATGAATCATAAAAAAATTATAATTATCATGGTGGTTCAAAAAATTGCAATCGTTTGGTTTAAGAATCGTTTATGCTTTGTAACTTATGTAAATTTCTTACAGTATTACGATTTATATGTATAAATAAGTTTGCAGTCGATATTTTTTTTTTAAAGAAGTCGTTAACATACCCATGAAAATACCAAATAACGCATCTACAATAGTCCATTACAAAACATCACGTGCGTTTTACTCAATACATAACTTAAAATCAATTACGCAGATTCTCATCTTAATAATCCACCATTAATAAAGCTACACAGCAATTCGCTTTCGCTACGAGATTAATTTATTGTGTAACTTGACTCATTCTGTTAATCTCATTAAACATTTTCACTCAATTGTACACAGATCGCTTACGCTTACTTGTAAACACAATCACTGTTGGAATTCCCTGTTATATTACGCCAAATAGTTCAACAATTGCAAGCGAGACCTTCTCTTCCACTCGCCTACAATCATCTGCCTGATATCGACACTGAACTGAAACTTCCATATT